>JAQFVV010000130.1:0-35000 GCA_028023455.1 Epiperipatus broadwayi | reverse complement strand
TATTGTTTTGATTTGTATAATAATCATATGTTTTAATTGTTGCCAATCAATTTTTATTCAATTGTTTAAAATTTCAAACAGATTGTATTAATACTCACAAGTGAATAAACATCCAATAGAAACTTGATATGTCTTTTATGTAATGTGGTTGGACATTGTAGAATTAGAGATGAGCTAATAGAGTGTTGATATTAAACTCCAGTGAAGTATTCTATTTTAAAACATAAACGAAGCACTAATTAAGCATCACTTTATTGGAAGATATTTATAAATTATTTATAAATTATTTTGTAGCTTCTTAGTAAACCATAGACGTATATTAATTTGTTTAGACGTTTAAATGAGTACATAAATTTTCAAAGTGTTTATAAAATTATAATAAAACCAGTTGATGCCCACAGAAATTATTAGTTAGAGATTGAAGTAGAAAGAAAATATATCGCTTATAGACACGAGTGTTTATCTTTCTATTTAGCGTTTATTAAAATAGATACTTATATATATTTGGGTTCAAGTATTATTTTATCAATCTTTAAATAATAAAGTAGATTTAAATTACTATAACAGTAACAGGCTAATAAAATATATATTGGAATCTGTTTTAGTTATTAATTGGATTTGATTTTGATTAGATTGCCAATCTAGTAGTTAGCCTAATCCTATATTATTGTTTAAGGCAATAGTAGTTGGTTTCACTGCTCTTTGCAATTTATGTTGTAATCGTGATGGATTTGTTGATGTCTGGAGAAAATAGTCTCATTATTCCTTCATTTCACATATAACTTAAGTAAATTAAACTTTAAGAGAGATTATTTGTGTTTTGTGATGGTTTATTACACAACGGCGGCGACCCGATTGAGCTAGACCAGATTAATTTAAATTAGATTTTAGATTTTTTTATCAGATCAGATTGATCATCCTAACCATCACCTTCATCCATTAATTCAATCAGTTTCAAATTGGCACCAACATTTTGGGCCTTCTTTCTTCAATTTAAATGGAATACAGCATTCAACAATTCCGACGGCTACAATATATATATATATGTATTTGTAAATTTATAAATAAATATTTGAAAATACAGTACTTAATAGTTTATAAAAAATATATATATAACCATCACTTAGAAGCGCTTTCAACTAACTTGTAGCTTTGTCAACTATCACTTTTAAAAATGTCAGCTTTCCCATAATTCCACGATGTCAATCTTCCCATAATTCTGTAATCTTAACGTTTGCTGCTTGCATTTTTAAAAGTGATAGTTGACAAAGCTACAAGTTAGTTGAAAGCACTTCTAAGTGATGGTTATACATATATTTTTTTATAAACTATTAAGTACTGTATTTTCAAATATTTATTTATAAATTTACGTATATTATTTTGAAGAAATACAGACACTGATTTGTAATATATATATAAAGATTGTGCTTTTAGCTTGGATACTTATTATGTTTTCTGTATAAAAAAGAATAACGATATTTGTTCTTGCTATTTTTTTCTTAACCACTTAAAAATAAAAAAAAAATGAATCAAAGAATGCATAAATAGAGAAAAATAATTAGTTGGAGTTTTAATTTCTCTAGGCCTACATCCATAGCTTCTACCAAAAGATGGAATCATCAACAAGCATATACCTAAAAATAGAAAATGAATTATCTCTGGCCAGAGAATGGAAATAAAAATTGCAATGTTAGAAGCATTTCCATATAATTCCATTACATCTATCAACTTATTTCAGCATGAATGCAGAAACAATACTTCAAAAATCAACTTCAACTTTTAAAAATATATGCATTTGTCAACAGAAGATTATCTGCCATCTTAATAAAGTCAAGACAAGATTAAACATAAACTCTTCAAATAACTGTCTATTTTATTAATAAAAAAAATTAAGAAAAATACTTAAAAAACAACATTTAAGGTTTAAAAAGAAATTGATTACATACATGTTTGTTATTTTGTCATTTTTTTCTTTAGTATGCATGACAGATTGGAGCTCCATCCTTCCCAGATATTATTGTTATTAATTTGTTTTTATCATAATATTCATACTCATACATATACCTAATATACAGCATATGGGTATAATGTCAACAAATGCGCTAAATAAATTTTTGGCAACTTTTGTGTTTGTGGGAAGACTATTTTAATTGTTAATAGTTAGGTGTGATTATCATTATATGTGTGTACGTGTGTGTGTGGGTGGTAGGTAACTTGAATTTCTTCAATGATCATGAGAAACATTTGAAGGTTGGAACTGCTGTTATAATGTTTTTTTATTTGAATGCCTTTATGCATAAACATAGGAATCTCTGTAGTATTTATAGGATTGTATTATAAGAATATACTTATCAGAACTACTATTATTTGGGGATTAAATTCTCTTACTGGATTTTTCAAAATTAAACATTATACAAATGAAAGTATCGGTAGTTTTGCCACAATTGAGGACCATTTGTGACATAAAAGTTTATTTTTAGAAATCAGTATTTGAGCATCGCAAAAGAGGGAAATTTACTTCAGAAAAACCTATATATACTTAATATAGTCCAAAGAAAATATCATGTTTATTATTGAATTGCAGAATTAGAATATTATCTCTAAAAATGAATCTCTGATTGTGAACTATTTGAGGTTAGCAAATGCTACTATTTTTATTATTGTTATGCCTTTAGGAAATAAATGGTCTTCATTTAGACCCAATCGGAACTTCAACAAATATATCATTACTAAATGTTGTCAACATTAATTTCCAGAAATACGTTGAAAAACCTATGAAGGGTAAATGGATATTATGCTTTGTTATTTGGTTATTGTTGCCATTCTAAAAAGGAATGAATATATGTCATAAATAAAAGATAAACCACTTGTTTTATTTAATGTGATGTTGCAAAATTTTTTTTAATCACATCACTTATCTATACACATGGGTCATAGTGCAATACATGATTTTAATAACTTAATTCTTTTACCATGAGAATATTGAAATGCTACTGATTACTTGAACTCAACAACAATAAGTAGTTTTGTCACTTAACATAAATAATTTAAAAATATAATTTAGACTCGATATTTAACAAGTGATCAAGTCTCATTAATGTCTATTAATACTGAAAATTCTGAGAGTAAGCAAGTAAAGAGATGATAAAGCTGAATTTACTCTTTTCATTTATATTATGAATTTATTTGTTTAGTTATAGGATATCACTTCAAAAGCTAATCCATTCATCTATCAATTGCCAGTAGAGTATGATACATAGCTAAGAAAGCTCATTGATTTCTGTTTACATATTACTATTTAAAGAACCAACCTCTCATTATCTTTCATTCCCCGTTATGTACTATTATAATTTGGCACCCAAATATCATCTATCGTACTATTGGTAATAATTGGAAGCTTTCCTAGTCTTTCACATGCACAATTATTTCTCAGACAGCCAATCAGATTTTAAACAGCTGTCTTTAAGAATGATCAGGCTTCAACACATGACAGAGATTTTGATAAGAAAAGGATGATACCAACCTTTTCTCAACTTAACTTTATATATATATATATATAGTATATATATATATATATATATATATATATATATATATATAATCATGTGTTTTTAAATTTTAATAATTATAATTGATTTATTTAGTTAATTTATCTTTTATTTTTTTTTGGATTGATATTTAAAGGAATTTGGTTTAATTTTTGTTTTTTTTTTCTTTTTATTTTTAAATTTGGTGGGTTGTTTGTTTGTTTTCCTCATATTATTTTAATAAAATTAAAATAAATATAATATTTAAAATATATAAATAAAAAATAAAAATTATTATATATATATATATATATATAAGCCAATCTTAAGCATCTTGGCCTGAAAGCTTGAATATATAAACATATACACCTATCATTCAGTGTGTTATTAATTTAACATATTACAACACAAAATCTCAGATTTACTACACTGCAATTTTCTAGATGTTAATATAATTTATCAGCAATGTATGTAAATAATATTTGTCTAAATTGCATGTTGTTAATAAACTGGTAATAATTGAAAGCTTTGCTAGTCTTTCACATGTTTATATATTCAAACTTTCAGACCAAGATGCTTAAGACTGGCTTATATATATATAAAGTTAAGTTGAGAAAAGGTTGGTATCATCCTTTTCTTATCAAAATCTCTGTCATGCTGTCAAAGCCTGATCATTCTTAAGACAGCTGTTTTAAATCTGATTGGCTGTCTGAGAGATAATTGAGCATGTGAAAGACTAGCAAAACTTTCAATTATTACCTTTACCAATTTATTAACAACATGCGATTTAGACAAATATTATTTACTATCATAATATTATAATATATATATATACACACACATAATTTGTAAAATGGCAAAATCGGTAATAAGAATTAATTTATTTATATTTTGAATCTGTGAGTTTTATTAAAAATAAAACATCTATGAGCTAAAGAAATATGTGGGAACATAACTCAGTGTTAGTTTTTTAAAAAAAATTAGACTAGATATTTAGAAAATGTTATGACAATGGAAATATCAATTTGGAATGTGAAACCAAAATGTCAAGTAATTAAAATAATGAAAAAATGTATAAATTAACTTTCATAACTAATCCATAAAAAATGTTTACTCAGAAATAATAATAATAAAAACATTAATATTTTATATACTTGGAGTTTAGCTGTAATATAGGGGGTTTGAACACAGACTTTCAAGCTCCCTTCAACATCCACTCTATCTTATAGCCCCGATACACATGACCACACACATATGAAAAAGATAAATGATCTTCAATTTTATGCTGAACCAGCACTCATCATCTTCCACACACATATATATATATATATAATTAGTGCTCTGTTTATATTAAGATAGCAAATATTCAAACGTTAATGGATAGACTTCAATCTACTCCACTCTCCTACTCTTCAACAATCCATACTTGTGAAAATCTGATGTTAAAATGCCCAAATCCCTTGTTGATACCAATATTATTATCATGTCCATGTTGACTTTAGCCTCTCATATATAGGCCCTTGTCCATTTAAATACACAAAAGAGGAATGGGAAATATGTGGGCTGAATTTGCAATATTTTTATTTTTTATATATTTAGAATTTAGATGTAATGCAGGGGATTTGAATAGGATATTTTCAAGCTTCCTTCAACTACCCACTCTACTGTAAACTTTAATGCATTTTAGTGCCAATTAACCTTTTTAAAGGTTAACCTTTGTCGTGGCTGTTACTTTATTGGCCAAGTGAGGTAAAAGTGTAAACTTTTAATTGGTCAAGACACAAACCCAAGTGTCAAAATATATTCATTTTTTAATATTATATTCACTTTAGATTCATTTGTAAAAAGTATATTAATAATTTGACAGGTTATGAAAATTAACAAAAGTTTTTTCAAAATAAATTTCTATTTATTTATTTTAGAAATATTCGATAGCAGCAAATTTAAAAGCGGAAGTTAGTAACGAATTAAAAAAAGTTGCTGACATAAATAATTTCTTTCTCAGTTTTATGTTACGGAAAAATAAATATTTTTTTTGCTAAAATCTTAAATATTTTTACTAAAATCTTAAATATTTTTCTAAAATAATTTTATTTTTAGCATATTTTATCAATATAATTTATAATTTGTCAAAAAATACTTTTAAAATAGTCTAAAACATTTGTTTATCATTTCCAAAATGAAAATCATAGTGTTTTTCTTTGATTAGGTAGTTTTCTTTGTCCTTGACAGTCAATCAGAATGTCCTTGATGACTTAAAGCCAAGCAACACCAAGCTTTCTTTTTTGTTAGACATTTAATGTGTTTTATTGATTTTTTACTTGTAAAATAATTCAAGAGAGGGCAGCATCTTACAGAACTTTTTATTACCTTTCAAATGACAGTAAAATCTTTACTGTAGCATTAAAAATGACAGAATTTGAGTGACTTGAAGCAGCCATGAGTCAACTCGTAAAAAACACGCTAAAGATTAACACAAGATTAATGACTTTACAATACAAGAGTGGCCACTCTTATCTTTGACCTATTTTTTAATTATATAGACAAATCTAAAGCATTTTGATTCCAGAGGGTGAAACTATTAACTATTTCACTGATTAAATCCACAATTTCTATACAAGCCAACTTATGCAAAATCTTTCAGTTTACAGTGAATCAGCGTGTAGCTCTTATAATTAGAAATCTTTTAAGATAATTTAAATTTGTAATTAATAATTTAAGCGGATATTCATAACTAAGTAAAATATATTAAGGCTATAATTTTAAGACTATGGACCTAGATGTGACCGTAGGGACCTCTAAAAATCTTAACACAAGATTAAAAACTTTAAAGACAAGAGTGACAACTTGTAGAGGTCCTTACTGTTGCATCTAGGTGCATAGTCTTAAGATTGTAGCCTTAATATGTATTACTTAGGTAATTAGTATGTGAAAAAAAAATTATTGATTACAACTTTAAATTGTCTTAAAAGATTTCTAATTATAAGAGCTTCACGCTGACTCAATGTAAAACAAAAGATTTTGTGTATGTTAGCTTGTATAAAAATTGTGGACTTAATCAGTGAAGTATTTAATAGCTTCACACTCTCAAATCAAAATGCTTTAGATTTGCCTATAAAATTAAAAAATAGGTTGAAGATAAGAGTGGCTGCTCTTGTCTTTTAAAGTTATTAATCTTATGTTAAGATTTGTATAGGTCCCTACTGTCACACCTAGATGCATAGCCTTAATATATATTACTTAGGTAATGAGTATGTGTTTAAATTATCAATTACGGCTTTAAAATATATAAGATAATTAGTAACATGAATTCAGCAATAAACAGAAAATCTAATAAAGTTCAAATAACAGCATGCAAAATATGCTCAATTAACTATCTGTAAATTTTTGTTTACATTTTCAGTTTATGTTAAGACTTGTAGAGGTCCCCACTGTCACATCTAGGCACATAGTCTTAAGGTTATAGTCTTAATATATATTAGTTATATAATTTGTTGGATTTCTTCAGCACAATATAATAAATTTTAAAAATTAGCCATCTTTGCAATAGTCTATAAAAAGACATTACATGCTACACATAGTATACTATACTTTCATGTAGATAATTCTCTATATTTTCTAACAAGATGTCAGATATGACATTGTAACTTTTAGATTTTAAGTTTCAACAATTTTTCAAAATGTTTATATTATTTATTTATTATTTAAAAAAAAAAAATAGATGTGTCATTTTTATTTGAAAGAGGAATTATAGAAATAAAATAAGATGCCTGAGATAGAATAGTTTTTAATATTATATATTTTTTTATTATATTAATGTATTGCTATTATAAAAAGATATATTTGACCCATCATTTTTATTACAATATTTAATATTACTTTATAAGAAAAGGTTCTCTATATATTCATTCATACAACATTCTACTTAGATGTATCATATTCTATTTTTCCTTCTTTATAATTGCTATAATTAAAATAAATCCTGGAAATAAAATATTAACAATTAATACTTGTTTTGTTAAAATAAAAAATCTCTTAATAATGATTATAAAAATAGTACAGAAAGAATCAGTGAAGGAATTTTATATTTAGAAAAAATATAAAATCTTCTCTTGTATAATCAATAGATTTATTGATAGCTTGATTTAATCATTATTTAGTGTAGGATATGTTTAGAATATTTAAAATGTTTTAATTGAAACTTAGATATCTAAATGCCAAATTTATGAATATATGCAAACTAATTAAATAAAGTTTTAAATTATTTTATATTTTTACCAACTTTTATTATTATAATTTTTTAGCTTTATTATGTTTATGTTGGCTTTGCAAATCATTTAATATTTTATATTTTTTGATAAGGGTTATTTAGTTATAGTTAAAATTCCCACTTCAGTGGATGCATAAAAAGAGCAGTCTGACATTTTCCGTAATAAAAGAAGCTAATAAACCATGCTTAATTTAATTTTCTGTTGCCTGATATTATGTTCACTATAAGTCACTGACCATGTTATGCCAATTAATTAATGATAATAAAATTGATCCCAAACAATGTCCACATATTTTTATTTAATTAAATGTCAAGAACTGTGATATATTGAGAACAAAGATTAATTAAATGATAGATAGATTTCCCATTTTGAATGAATGACTCCTGTTTCCAAAGTGAATTTGTTTATAATAAAACATGATTTAAAATACATATAAATTATTTTTGAAATTTATTAAATTCCAATTTTTAGTTATTACTTTAATTCACATATGGCAAAGTAGTTGAATAAAAACTTTATGAGTTATCAATAAAAAAATAATGTTCAAAGAGTTTGATTGATTGAGATGATGAGATGAAATGCATCTCAATCAATCTCTTCGAATATTGACTTTTTCTTAATAACTCATAGTTTTCATTCAACTACCCTAGCTAAGTCAGCATATATGGCGCCATCTCTTGAGTAGATTGTAAATTGATTTTTACGTACATTTCCTATTATTTTTTATTTTGTTTGCATCCATATTGAATATTTATTTGACAATAAATATTAAAGATTTATTTTTGTTTTATACCATATAATACCTCTTCAAATAGATATTTCCTAAGTGACTAGGTAATGGCAGTCATTTCTGTGCTGGTCAAAACATTCTTATGGCTATCATCATCATCATCATCATCAACCATTATCAATCCACTGCAGGATGAAGGTCTCTCCAAGTTTAATCAATCTTCTCCGATCTTTAGCTTCTCTTCTCCACAACACCCCTGCACATTTTTTTATTTCATCCATCCATCTCACATGTGGTCTCTTTCTGGGTCTTTTACAATCTCTTGGAATCCAGTTTAAAATTTCAATTGTCCATCTATTATCATCTCTTCTAGCAATATGTCCAGCCCAACTCCATTTCAATCTTTTAATTTTTTCAATAAGGTCAGTAACACCTGTTTGTTGTCTTACCCATACATTGCGTTTTCGATCTCTTCTTGTTACTCCCAACATACATCTCTCCATACTCCTTTGAGTGGTCTGAAGTCTCTGTATTGCTCTTCTATTAAGTGTCCAAGTCTCAGATCCATAAGTAAGAACTGGTAAAACACATTTGTTAAAAACCATCCTTTTCAAACACATAGGCATATTTCCTTTTAGTATCAAGTTATTTCTACCAAAAGCACTCCAACCAAGTTTAATTCTATGATTAATTTCCTCCATTATGTTTCCATCTGTATTAATAATCTGACCAAGGTATTTGTAACTGTTAACTTCTTCTAATTCTTCATAATCAATCTTTATTTTCATATTTTGAGCAAATCGATTAAACATTACTTTAGTCTTTTTAACATTTATCTTTAGTCCTACTTTTCTACTTTCATCTGCTAACTCCTGCAACATTTCCTGCAGCTCTGAAGCATTATTTGCAAAAACAACTACATCATCTGCGAAATCTAAATGACTTAAATACTCTCCATTTACTTTCACTCCTTTAGTTTCCCATTTTAATCCACAAAATACTTCTTGCAGCACTGCTGTAAAGAGTTTTGGAGATATGGAGTCACCTTGTCTTACACCTTTCTCAATGTTGATTTTTCCAGTACCATTATGTAATCTAATTGTTGCTGTTGCATTTTTATAAATATTCTTTAAAATATGACAATATCCTGGATCTATACCTTGATGATCCAATGCTTTAATCACTGAAGAAATGTGTATAGAATCGAATGCCTTTTCATAATCTACAAATCCAAAACATAATGACAACTCATATTCATTTGTCCTTTCTATGACTTCTCTCAATACCTGGATATGATCTATTGTACTAAAACCACTTTTAAATCCAGCTTGTTCTCTTGGTTGGTGGAAATCCAAAGTTCTCTGTAGACGAGTTGTAATTATCTTGGTAAAAATTTTATATAAAACTGATAAAAGGTTGATAGGTCTGTAATTTCTAATATCTTCTTTATCACCTTTTTAAAATATTAATATTATTACTGCATTCTTCCAGTCTTCTGGTACATCTTTATCATTTAGACATTTGGTATATAACTTTGCTAAAATTGTTTCTATTTCTTCACCTGCTTCTTTTAATATATCAATTATAATTCCATCATTTCCTGGAGCCTTCCCTTTCTTCATACACTTAATTGCATGTCTCACTTCTTCATTTAAAATTCTGGGCAATTCGGAAGATGTAATAGATATAGGAGGTACTTGTTCTTTATTACTATATAATTCTTGATAAAAATCTTCTACCAATTTCATGATGTCATCTCTCTTTTTAGTAATAATTCCATCTTTTTTTCTTATTGCAGATATAAATTTCCTACCAATACCAAAATGTTGTTTAACATTTTTGAGACTTTTATTTTCTTCTACAGCTTTCCTTGCTATTTCACAGTTATACTTTCTTATATCATTTTCAACTCTTTTCCGTACCATTTTACAAAATTCGAGATATTCAATTCTTTTTAATACATCATTTTTGTATATCTTCATATTCCTTCTTTTCTTCATAAATTCTCTAGTCTCAGTAGAAATTTTATTAGTCAATTGCTGCTTTTTTCTACCAGATATGTTTGTTGCAGTTTTTAAAAGTGTATCAGTTATTTTCATATTAATTTCATTCAAATCTGTATCATGTTCAAAATCTCCTAACACTTGAAACCTATTTGTAAGTTCTAATTTAAATTCATTAGAATGTTTCTGAAGATTAGGAATATCAACTGTAAATATTGTTTTCCTTAATAATTTTTGTCTTTCTAGTTTTACATTAACACGTAACTTACACCTTACTAATCGATGATCACTTCCTGTGTTAAATTTATTAAGAACATTACAATCTTGAAATATGTATTTTCTGTTAGTCAAAATATAATCCAATTCTGCTGTACCTTCATTTGGATGCTTCCATGTCCATTTCCTTTTAACATTTTTCTCAAAAAATGAATTCATAATATAAAGTTTTTTTTTTCTGCAAACTCCACAAGTCTATGTCCTCTCTCATTTCTATTACCATAACCAAAATTACCTACAGCAATTTCATCTTTCATTTGTCTACCAATTCTAGCATTAAAGTCTCCCATAACAATTTTAAAATGTTGTTTACTCTGATCAAAAGCCTTTTGTACATCCATATAAAAATCTTCTACTACTTCATCACTATGAGAACTTGTTGGGGCATAAACCTGAATTATCTGTATTTGGTATCTGCTATTAAGTTGTATAACTAATCTTGCCACTCTGTCCGATACACCATCAATCTCCACAATATTGTTTTTCCACTTTTTATTTATAATGAATTCTACTCCACTTGTATTTCCAATATGTGTGCCTTTATAATAGAGTATATGTCCACTTTTTAAATCAATTGTTTCTTCTCCTTTTCTTCTAACTTCACAAAGTCCAATAATGTCCCATTTAATATAAGACAGTTCTTCTTCTAATTCTTGCAATCTTCCTTCACTTGAAAGTGATCTGCAGTTGTAAGTACCTAAATAAAAAGTCATCATCAAATGGCAGCCTGGGTCCGCAATCAGGGGATTCTTAGCACCCTCCGCCTTCGGCCACCAACTGCTGCCTTGGTTGGTGACTTTACAGCCTCCTGGGAATAAGGGCCATGCTTTATTTTTGTCTGTCATAATTGTATATATGTATTGGAAAAATATTTATCATTTACACAAACATTCATTCTGCCTTATCAGGCACTGAGAAGAAAGACCATGGTGTTTCTTGATCTTAAACTCAGAGGTAAAAAGCCAATAAACTCACCACACTGGCTAATGCATGTTGGTGAGCAGCCCATCCATGTTCGTATACTATATGAATAATCACATAGTAATAACAGCTGCAACGACAAGAACGTATGGAGTGGACATTAGGAATTTGCCCTGCTCGGTTCCTTTAAGGCCTCCAAGAGGAATCAAAGGGTCTCCTTTCAGTTAATAGCAAACTCCTTTCTGCAGCCCTTATGGCTATAGTATACTTTATTTAGTAGTTTTCTCTTTTTGTTTTTTTTTTCTTTATTTAGTGGTTTTCTTTTGTTGTTGTTGTTTTTTTGCAAAATTAACATTTTAAATTTAAAATAACATTGACTTATAAAATTATATTTTGAGTGAAATATTCAAAAGTAATCAATAATAAATTATATTTCATTAAAAAAAAACTAAAGCAGTATATTTTCTTTGTCAAAATTATGGTTTAAAAATTATTCCTCTAATATGATAAAAAAAAAAAAAATTAATGGAAAAGTAATTTGTTTCAATAAATAATACAAGTAAAAGCAAAAACCAATGTAAATATGTTTCTAATCAAAAATTGTAGTATTGTAAACAGTTATTAATTTAATATTTTATTACAATATTTAAATGAGTGAAGTATATAGCATAACTATAGCCACATTTATGTTTAAATGTTGATTCATTACATGTAAATGATCATTTTAAAACATTATATTTAATTTATATATTTACAAAATAGGATACACAAGTAAAAAATTGTTTAACCTAAAATGATAAATATTGTATTGAATTCTCACTTTAGTAAGGTTGAGCTGCACTTGGTCAAAAAAAAAATCAATGAAATTAAAAGTTTTAAGAATTGCCATTTAAATCCATTGAATTAATTGAGATTGATTTTCTATTATTGCTTAGATAAAATAGTGTGTCAATATTTCTTTCTTTCTTTTATACATAAAGATTTTCAATATTTATTTTTGTCATACTAAAGGTAAATAGTTTAAGATTTCTTGAATTATATACACGATAAACAAAGCAAGTTATAAAATTTGTAACTTGCTTTTAGCTTGCTTTTTATGATCACTAGATGGAGCTTTACCAATAGCTCCTATCAAGCTTTGTTTACATAAACACTGAGAGGGATAGAATTCAATAACTCTTTCATTGTCTCCCACCTCCCGACCATGGCTACCAGCTAGTTGGCTCACATCAGTGAAGAGTTGGAAGACTAGAAACTAGATGTAAATACTAACCCTAACATCAGCATTTATCAAACACATTTCTATCAGTTTGAAAGCATGAAATTTCTCAGACATGTAATGTCGTCAAATCCAGCTTAACAAACTAGATAGCTAATGGGTCAGATATCAGCTCAGTTTCACCATATAGTAAAAGCCTCTGCAATATATGTCATTGCAAAAACCTTCAAGGGTACATTTATGATAAACAAAACCGAAGTTATAAATTTCGTAACTTGCCTTTAAGCTTGCATTTTATGATCACTAGATGGAGCTTTACTAACAGCTCCTAACAAGCTCTGTTTACATAAATATTGAAAGAGATAGAATTCAAAATCTCTATCATTGTTACCGACCTCCATTCCAGCTGGTTTTGAGCTAATTAGCTCATGTCAGTGAAGAACTGGGAGACTAGAAACTAGATCTAAATACCAATCCTAATGTCAGCACTGCAACATATTTATATCAGTTTGGAAGCATGAATTTATCATACGCATAATGTCTTCAAACCCAGCTTAACAGACTAGATAGCTATATGAATCTGAAATCAGTTTATACTCACCATACAGTAAAAGCCTCTGCAATATATATCATTGCAAAAACCTTCAAGGGTACATTTATGATAAACAAAACAAGTTATAAATTTCATTACTTGCTTTTAGCTTGCATTTTATGACCACTATATGGAGCTTCATCAATAGCTCCTAACAAGCTTTTGTTTGCATAAATGCTGAGAGAGATAGAATTCAAGTTATGAAATTTATAACATGTTTTGTTTATCATAAATGTACCATTGAAGGTTTTTGCAATGACATATATTGCAGGGGCTTTTACTATATAGTGAAACTGAACTGATTTCAGACCCTTATAGCTATCTAAAGCTGGATTTGAAAACATTACATGTCTGAGAAAATTCATGCTTTCAAACTGATAGAAATATGTTTGATAAATGCTGATGTTGCAGTTAGTATTTAGATCTAGTTTTTAGTCTTCCAATTCTTCACTGATGTGAGCCAACTAGCTCGAAACCATGGTCTGGAGATGGAAGACAATGAAAGAGATATTGATTTCTATCTCTCTCAGCATTTATGTATACAAGGTTTGTTAGAAGCTATTTGTAAAGCTCCATCTAGTGATCATATATATATATGAAAAACAAAAAAACAAGTTAAACTTGCTAACACTTGTATTTATGACAATAGATAGCATTGTACCAAAAACACCATCAAGCGTATGTTTGTTTACATAAACGTCAGAGCAAGCATTCACTATCTCTAACTTTAGTTCCAACTTCAGATCATGATTTCAAGCTATTTGCTATTGTCAGTGAAAGACAGGAATAAGAAACTAGATCTAAACACTAACTCTCAGTGTTTATGAAACAGTTTCTATTCAGCTTGCAAGTGTGAATCAATGTCTTCAAACTCAGCATAGCAAGCCAGATAGCTACATGGGTCTGATATCAGTTCAGCATCACCACATAGTAGAAGCCTCTGGAATATATATCATTGCAAGAAAAATGTCAAAGGTACATTCACTATCTCTAACTTCTACTATGTGGTGATGCTGAACTGATATCAGACCCATATAGCTATCTGGCTTGCTATGCTGAGTTTGAAAACATTACATGTCTAAAAGATTCACGCTTGCAAGCTGAATAGAAACTGTTTCATAAATGCTCAGCGTTTGTGTTTAGATCTAGTTTTTAAAATTTCTGTCTTTCACTGATGTTAGCAAATAGCTTAAAATCATGATCTGAAGATGGAACTAAAGTTAGGGTAGTGAATGCTTGCTCTGATGTTTATGTAAACAAACATATGCTTGACGGTGTTTTTGGTAGAATGCCATCTATTGTCATAAATACAAGCATTAGCAAGTTTAACTTGTTTTTTTTGTTTTCATAAATGTACCTTTGAGGTTTTTCTTGCAATGATATATATTGCAGAGGCTTCTACTATGTGGTGATGCTGAACTGAGATCAGACCCATGTAGCTATCTGGCTTGCTATGCTGAGTTTGAAGACATTATGTGTCTAAAAGATTCATGCTTGCAAGCTGAATAGAAACTGTTTCATAAACACTCAGAGTTAGTGTTTAGATCTAGTTTCTTATTCCTGTCCTTCACTGACGATAGCAAATAGCTTGAAATCATGATCTGAAGGTGGAACTAAAGTTAGAGATAGTGAATGTTTGCTCTGACGTTTATGTAAACAAACATACGATTGATGGTGTTTTTGGTAGAATGCCATCTATTGTCATATATATATATATTCTAACCTGGTCTGTTGTGCATCTCACTTCCGAGCAATATATTATATAAAATAAAACGGGTTCTAGCTCAGTTAATAATTAATAAATAAAATCTTCAGCGTTAAAATGAAATACTTCACTAGCTCAAATTTAAAATACGAATAAGGTTCAGTTTATAAATTAAATAAAATAAATATTTAATATTTTCATGAGACTTGGAAGTAAAAATACAGGTGACAAGATAGATTACATTGAGCCAATATCCTACAGGATACTACCTCAATGGCATAGGAACACTAACCCCCTTTATTACTATTTCAAATAATAACTCATAGTATTCTTACAACTTTTATAACTCTTACTCACTAAGATTAAACTAATAATTAAATCTTGATCTTCTATTTATAATAATTTAGCTTTGTAAAATCTCAGGTTTATAAAATTTATTCTAAGTTAATTAAGAATTACGGTAGTAAAATATGAGAAGGGATTTTATGTTATAATCTACTACACTTAAACTAATAATAATAATATTCTTCATTGTATAACTAATTCTGTATATCTTTTCTTTTCGTTATATTTTTATTGCCATAATAAAATAATGAATTAACGTAATATAATCTTTTATCTTCATGTAATAATCTATGAAATACGTGGTAGCATTTGATAATCTGACAAACAAAATTGTGTGGCAACTGATAGCATATAATTCGATATACTATTATGATAACTAATTTATGACCATAAGATAATGTAAAATTAAGATTACTTAATTAAATATTCCAATTCTTAAAATAATTCTTTATTTATCTTTTGTGCAAAATTATATGTTTTATTTTAGTGACACTGTGTTCTTGATGCAAGATGATGTTATGGGAAATACAAATAATCAAACACACAAATTTTGAATAAACAAATTTAACAAAGTTTATTATTACATTAACAATATAACAATTTATTTACAATATGTACATTTAAAACATCTTAAAGATTGGTACCATTATACATTCTTTATGTTCGAATCTCATTAAGTCTTTACTTTGACTTAAATCAAAAAACATAATACAATATTATTAATCCCTGTTTGATCAATCTTTTATAAAAAAAATACATTTATTTAAAGCTTACTCAAAATATATTTTACATCCTTTATCTATTATTGAAGTATGCTTCTTTTTCTTTATTAAACATCTATAGAAAACATAGTGTGGATAAACATAAAATAATACTAATCGAAAACATGGATATCCTCTTTTTTTACTAGACAAGTTCACTTTAGCAATATTATCGATATCATGTAAATTGTCTATTGATAATTTATTTCTAAATTATGGATACTATTGTTCACAATTTGTTAAACTATAATACATTCCATTATAACAATATTATAGTACTATAAAATTATAATTACTGATACATTATCTATTCTTGAATAAATATAAATTGTACCTAACTTATTGTGTCGATCGTTTTTTACTTTATAGCATTATATTAAAAATATGCAATACGTATTTTTTTAAAAAGATTGAAATAAATATTTTAATGTTATTTAATATTACAAAAGTAACTTTGCTTTACATATTTTATTCTTAAGATCTTACATTTATTTCCAAAATAAAATAAATCTATAACATATTTTATGATTCTTTCATTTGAAGTCCATTGAATTTTCAATTCATACAAATTCTATTTCTTCATCCAAGTAAATGAACTCATCTCATTCCAAACAATTGCATATCTTTAACTCTAAATCATCTATTATTTTCTTTTAAATATATCTTACTGTATGATGTAGCTACTTTTTGGAAATCTAGATAACGAATAGATTTATAGGATGGGAAAGAAAAACTAGAGTATAACACATAACTCATACTAAAATATGCATCATGGCACAGTGTAATTATAAAACTAGAGGCAAGACCTTTTCCTGTCTAATATCCTCAAATACTATAAATGATGTCAAGCTATTCTTTTAGCTTTATTGAACATCAATCAATACTCCAAGAAAAATAAACACTGTCCAAAATAAATATACAATTACAGAGCTTTTGTTAACTGCATTGCACATTCACAAATATTATAAAATACTATTCATATTTCCCAAATATCCTAACTTAATAATCTCCTGGACATGTTAACCATATTACTAATACCAGGTCACTATCCTATTCTTATTTCCTGAGATTTACCAGGTCTTACATCAACAAATTTACTAGCTTGCATATTCAAATAATAAATAAGATTCTACTATCTACTGTAATTAGAGCAATCTTACTAAACCATAAGAAAAGTTTGCTTTACTTTCATTTTCTAAACTAAACACATAATATTTTGATCATCCAATATTATGAAAGTTCTTTAAAAAGAATCACATAAATATTTATTATCATGTTGGGTTATATTATCATTATAAAATCATAGTATGCATATTCCAAATAACTCCTGATCTCACAATGTTTTAAAATGTGTTGTATAATGCATATTTTAACATTCATACATCAAACATTATTACATAGGCAATTTGTAAAAAAAGAAAAACAAGAAAATACATCATAATAAATATCAATAATTCATTAGTTGTTACCAAGTGACATTAGCTCATCAGTATCACTTTTGCAGTCTTCTTTTCTCCAACTAGATATAACATCTCATACATAAAATACATCCATGCTTCTATTTAAAATATTCCAAATTAAGCTATTACATATTATACTATAGGATTCTAATACCATAAATAATTAATATTCATGTTCCTATACTTTTTAATCAAAAATTTACATTTAAACTAAGTTAATAAATAAAAAAAATCAATCAAAACTATAATTACATATATCTTCAAATTAAATCTTCAATTGACAATATTCTTGATAAAGTTCAAAAAATGTTTATTATTTTCTCAAGAGTTTTTTTTTTTTTAAAAAAAATGTTCTCCTCAAAAGCACTTTATTTCTTCAAGAGCAGTCACCTTCCCCCGTTGCTATGTTTCTCTTGCTTGTCGATGAGGGCGACAATGAGCGATTTAAAAAAAATACATAAAAAGAAAATAAACGATATCTTGAAATCTAAAAAAATTTAACTAAATAATCATCAATCTATTCTGGAATAATTAATACAATTATAGTTTATAACTTCTATAGTCCAGAATGATGATTATTGAAATTATAATACTAAATAATCCTGTGAAGCTTCTTAAATTCCCCAATATAGGAGTTGTAATGCATTATATTCCATTTGGTTTAGCTTAATCTATCCAATAAACTTTTTACACAATATTTATTTTTCCATGGATCCATTATTCTATTTACTCATATATTCACTTCCTTTATAGGTTTCTTTTTTAGTGGATTTATTTCCATTTAATACTTATTTCCATCAGTTTTAAAACTCCAAGTTTTTAAAAAAATATATTTTCTAAATGTATTTAACCCTTTTAAGACCATAAGTTTTATATATCAAACACTTTAGCAAATATTTTCCGTGATTCACTTTCTTAAATAATTTCTTGCCAAATATTCTTTAAAAATGTTTCCTTTTAAAAGGATATAACATTTTACTTTTTTAATATGATATTTATATCAAATTATCACAAAGTATAATTGTCTTATTATTTCCTAGTTTTGGTCAAGTTTATCTTCTATATAAAAATAGTCGTCTTTACTTTTAGACAGACAATATCTTTCCATCTAAGCTTCTTGTATAATGTGCACACTACTATTTTATTTATGAGAACAGTCCTCTTGTTCAGCATTAATGAAACTGTATCAACAAATATTATATACATTTTAAAAATATTATAAACTGAATGTACTTTACCTCTTGGCATATCCATTTATTATTGCAAAGTTCTAAGTTAGAATTTGATAAAATACTTCTGATAACGACCTTTTAAAAATTTAACAAGGCATGTTAAATGAAATTATTATTAATATTTTTTATTGTACACTCTCTTTTGCAAAACACTTTTAAAATATCAATTAGCTTTTGCAAATAAAATTATAAGAGAGCACTAAAATTGACTAAACTAATAAAATTAAAATTATAATCTCCTTGATAGCTTCTGATATGATTCAGATATCCTTAATAATTATAAATCACCCCTTAGACCCCCCATTCAATTGGTATTTATACCCTGTAAGAATACCTTATCCTATTGGTTGATTCTTACGTTTTGTTCGATATCAAATTTGCATAAGTTTCAGTTTTGCAGAATTAAATTTCAAAATAAAATTATGACGTATTAAAATCTTAAATACTATTTAAAAATATTACTTTTAATTAAACTATTACTTTACTAAATTACTTAAATATTTAAAATGACTTCTTTTAAAACAATATTTAATGAATTGTCCCACTTTTAATATTTATCTATTTTTATTTTAATAAAATATTTAACTTTTTTATTAACTGTATTCGTCTTTATTACACTATTTAAACATTTATAACGTTAGTTAACTTAATATTTATTATTAGCTTTATGATAATTCTATTCAATTCTATAATGCAATTTTACAATATTTCCAATTTTACTAATAAATTCAAGCAAGCGTGTATGACTCTATATTACATAAGTCACATGATTAACAATCAAGACAGACTATCCGATTTTTTTCTGTCTGGGAATAAATAAATTGCTACACTTGTCGTATTGAATAAAATAATACAATTACATAATTTGGAAGAATATAATTTGGAAAATATAGAACCAAATACAACTTTCACTACCATAAAACTTACTTTTAAAATATACAAGATTAATTATGATTATTAATATAATTTATAAATTTAAATATAACATTTACTTAATTATAAACTTAACTATCAGTTTAACCCTTTTCCCACGCTCGACGAGGCTCCTCGTCGACATCTGAAATCACTCTAACTCAGTTCGTTTTCATACGATAAAATTCGTTAAATATGTATTGAATTCGTTTTTAAAAGTTCTGTACGATGGTGACATCTTCCGATTTATTTTAGAAGTAAAAAATAGAAAAAAACGCATTTAAACCTAAACAAAGAAGGAACATTATTTGTGATTGGTTCTTAGCATGCTCTCAGCCGAAAAAGACATTCTGATTGGCTGGAAAGAACAAAGAAACTGCCTGATCAAAGAAAATAAAGAAAAACGCTGAGATTTTCATTTCGAATACGATTTAAATTATTATTAAATAATATTTATGGAAATTAAACATAATTTTCAGAGAGAATAATAAAAAAACAAAATTATTTTCGAAAAATATTGAAGATTTTAGTACAAATATTGAAGTTGTAATAAAAAGTAATATTTACTTTTCTATAATGTAAAAGTCGATCTTTTTGTTTACATTATAACTTTTATGTTGCCGATATTCAATATCTTAGAATAAATAAATAGCAATTTATTTTTGAAAGAACTTTCGTTGTCTTCACAACCTTAAAAATTAATTATATACTTTTTATAAACGTATCTGAGTTGAATTTAATATTATAGGCGAATATGTTTTAACAATAGGCTTTGTCTTCAGTTTGTGAGTTGGCCAATTAAAAGATTTGATTTTTATCTGATACAACCAATGATAAAATTAGCGGTTTAAGGGTTAATACAAGAAAATTTTATGTAAAATATCCTAAAATGTAGCACATGTAAATAAACAAAACGTTAACAATTTAAATGCTACTTCACCTAAGTATTTCTGCTATTTATATTATAATGTACTAATATGTATTACATTTACTATTAGCATTACTCCAATGTCAAATAATGTATAAACTGATATAACTTTGTAATATAATAATCATTATTGATTATAATTATTTATTTCATTCTAATGTAATTTCATACTACATGTCTTACCAAAATATGCAATACGTATATGTTCTTTTAAAATAATCTTTAAAATTATTCAACAATTACCGATTTTATAAGGTATTATATTAAATAAAATTCTATGATTCTTTTCTAGTTAAACCATTACTCTTCTTAACTTGTTATTCCTATTCCTTCCTAATAAACTTCTATCTACAAATATCATTTTAACCTTATTCAACTTCAGAAAAACAGATGACCAATTTTAAAAAAAAAAAAAATAATAATTATCCAAACTCTCTTATACCTCATCATCTATATCCGATAAACCTTCAATCAAAATATAAATTTCTATGTAAAATTAACTTAACTTATCTAATAAAATAAAATAAAATATAGATTTTTATATCTCTTACTAACTTGAAAAGAAAAATAAATAACTTATACTAATATAATAAATCTCATTCCTAATATTGTAACAGAAACATTAAAATTTATCCACGAAAGAATCATATAATTGTTTCTAGATTTCTCATATTACGTTGTATTAAATTTACATCATAAATTCAAAGTATGCATATTAAAATAAAACTGTTATTACTAATCTTATGCGTGTATATTATTTAAATATTTATACATTCATTCAACAATCAAATAATATTTGGTTGATCTAAAGAAAACATATCAAAATACATCAAATTATTATTATTATATAATTTTTACCATAAATGATACTCTAATGTACAGTCCGCCATACGATGTCCTCCAGGATTATAGTTTTACAAAATAATTTCACATTTACACTCAACAATTATTCTTTAAAATATTACGTGTCGTATAATTATAAAAATATACTTTATGCAATGAAATGTTATATTAATATTTAGTTATTTTTTTAAAAATGTAAATGTACCTTTCCTATCTTTAACAAATCAATAATTAATTAAATATTTATGTTAGTTAATAAATAAAAAACATATTACATAAAATCCAACGGTGTCTTCTTTCACCCATAATTGTTCTTTTTCCTAGGCACAAACTTTCACCAAACATTACTTCCTTTTCCGGTACATCACGTGTTTTAAAAGTTTTTATGAAAAAATGAAAACGTTCTTTTTTTTAAAAAAAATAAAATAAAAGTCAGTTCCACCATAAACAAAATAAAATTAAAATAGTTTATAGGATCCGGATTCATTTCTTTAAAGAAAAATTATTTAAAAGTTATTATTTTTAGAATTAGTCAATAGTTTATAAATTCTTATTTAATTATTCTAAATTGACTTGGATATCCACGTATATTTTATTTGCGCATTCCTTAACAAATATCTAGGTAAGATTAATTTTTTTAATTCTTCTGTACGACCAGCGTTCAGACTTTAATAATATAATAATTTTACTTATAGGTATTTCTTGGCCAATTAAACTTCCAATTTATTTGCCTTTTAAAACTATCAAAATTTAGTCTTTTAAACCACAAAGACTTTACAAGGCAAGTATTTATATAATCATTATTATTTACCATATCTTTACCAAGATATATACTTAGATTTATAATTTACATATACTTTCTTCATAAAGAAGTATTTCTCTTTCTTTAAAATATTTGTCTTTATAAAAATTAATTACAATTAACTTTTAAATTTATATAATGTCCTACATATTACTTTTATCCATCTAGTAATTCTCCTAGTTAATCCAGCGTTTGTTATATTTTTAGTATAAAGTCTCCAATACATTTTATCCTTATACGATGTCTTCATGACTATTTGATAGTAAATTGAGCTTCGATAGAGACGATCAATAGGAAACTATAATTAAATTAGCACTGCATATTTGACGGTAAAACTTTTTATAAATTATTTTAAAACCACTCTCTTATAATTTTTAAAATGACTACGAGAGCGTCTATAATTTTACTTAGCTATCTCTAATAGCACACTTTACTTTAAAAATTACAATCATAATCCCCTCCGAACAATTGAACCTTGGTTTTATACCGGAATCAACTCCCCACTTGATTGGTAAATTAAACAATCAACTTGCTAGCTTATTTACATATTTTACCAACAATACAGAATTAAAAATAAATAATGACTTATTTAATATTTATTATTTATTACATTATTAAATTCTTAAATTAATCTTTATCATTTATTTAAATCCATTAAACATTTTTTTAAAATATACTTTCTTACTTTATTTCACTTTTAACTTTTATAAGATTATTTTTATAAACAAACTAAGTCTATTTTTATTCGTTATGTTTTTTAAGCAGTATTTTTAAAATCAGATTTAATATTTCACATTAATTATCTTTATTTTTATCTCGTGATAGCCAATATAATACTTATAATTTTTATAACAGAATTTTAAAATAGTTTTGGCAACTTTACTAAAAAAACTCACAAGCATGTGTGTATATGTCTAACTAACATCTGTTTTACAACACAGATACAAACGCTTGTAATAATCTAAAAATAAACTAACAATTTCATTTTTTAAAAATAAATATTTTTAAAATAAACAATATATTATAACAACTTTTAAAATAATAATTCGATATTATTAAAATCAAATATTAATCTTCTATTATGTACTACTAATAATTAAAATATTTATATACACCTATTAAATATTAATCTTTATCAACAATAAATATATGCATTTAATTTTAACTTGTCTTTTTTAAAACTTTTAGCTTTAAACATTTATTTATTAAATTTATTAATGCAGTATTAATTATGGCCAGTTTTCCCAACCACATACTATTATCATCTTTATTGAAACGTCTCTCTCAAACATCAGCACAATTTTCACATATCAAACACTCATAAATTACTTTAATTACACTTTTTGAAAGATTGTTATTAACAAAATTAACATCATATAGCTAAATATATCTTAAATTTAAAATTTTTTTAAACAGATTGATACAACAATTTATGGAGACCCATACAAAAGGGCACATATCCTCCTCCTTCGGATAAAAATTTTAAATTAACCATCTACCTTCATCTTCTTTAATCTACAATTATCATCTCCATTTTTCTTATCATGGAATATCATAATAAATCACTTTAACATAAAATTTTATAAAGCATTGAAACATCACATTAAAATCTCAACCAGAAAACATTTTAAATAAAATCATCATGACTTTCTTTTACTTTATAAAATTAAGTCTCACTTTTCCTTTATTTATATCTTTAATTAGGTCACTTTTTATTTCCCTAATCTTACTATGAAATATCAAATGTTTAAATTCCTTTAAATAACACCTTTTACACAAATTAAACTATAAATACATATTTCTATAGTTAACACTATCTTTTAAATCACATTTTGTATTTTACTTCTAACTTGTTGCTAGTTTCATTAGCAGTTTTTTTTTTAATAACTCATTATCTAATAAATCTAGACACTTTTCATCTAAAGAGATTAACTTTATCCCTAAAGATTTATTAATTTTATGATCACTACTACAATATTTATGAAAATTTTTAAATTCATCCATAATTCTTTTCATAAATTGATCTTTCATAAGATCTACTCACTCTTATCATATTATTCATTTCTCCCTAAATTATCATTTATTGACTTGATAATAAATTATTTCATTATATAAAAATAAAATATCTGAACATCACACTAAAATCTTCACCCACAATACATCTTTTGAAAATTGTAATTCACCCTTCAGAAGGATATGGAATTAAACTTCTTGCATTATAAGTTCCTTTCTCACCATCTGGTGTGGTTAACATAAATGCATTTTCACCTACTTTGCAAGATATTCTATATGGACCCTCATATAGACTAAGAAATTTTTTGAACTGATTTCTTTGAAGGTTGCTAACATGGGGTGTTCTAACTAGAACTAAATCATTAACTTTAAATGGATGTGGTTTATTATGGGATTTCTTTACTCTCTTTGCACCCATAATATGAAGCTTTACTTTAGCTTGATTATTATCTTCATCCCTATTAATTTGTTCTCTTACAATTGGTATAGGCGTTTTAATCAATAATGGTTCATGTCTACCATAATGTAAACGAATAGGAGTGAAACCAGTGGATTCATTATACGTACTATTAATATAGTTAATAACCTCAGGGAGTTTATGAACCCATTTCTTATGATTATCAGCTACATACACCCTAAATAATCGACTAAGCTCCCGCATAACACGTTCGCAAGGATTAGACTGAGGGTTTCTTATGGAGCTCATAACATGTTTGAGGTTTTGATCTTGAATCCATTCATTCCACCTACCCGATATAAAGGCTGTAGCATGATCTGTAAGTATGATTTTTGGTTTTCCTACTAATGGGAATTGATAATTAAGCATGCATTTTATTACAAAATGTGCACTAGTTTTAGGCACAGGATACGCTGATACAAATTTGCTAAAAACATCATAGGCTACCAAAATAAATTTCTGTTGTTTAAATGGTGGGAGAGGCCCATAAAAATCAATTGCTAATAATTCATTAGCTCGATCTGGAATAATAGGCTGCATAACACCTACATACGATTTATTACAGTATTTAGACTTTAAGCAAGTAGAACATGTTTTAATTTTCCTTATGACACGTTTATACATTCCATCCCAATAAAAAATAGATTTCAATACATACATGATCTTTGGTGCACCATAGTGACCATAACTACAATGTACATACATTATCAATTTATCAATCATAGAGTTAGGTACAACTATCCTCCATGATTCCCCCTGATTTGACTTTAAATTATACATAAGTAAATTCTGGTACATCTTATACTTGCTAAAAATCCTTTTTATATATTTACTTTTACTATTTACATTATCATGATTATTTAGGATAGTCATGATTCTATTTAATTTCTGATCCTGACCTTGAATCATAGTGAGATTATTATAATCATCCACTATAGATTCATCCCTGATCACATCCACACTACTAATAATTATATTTTGAGCATTAGGATGTTGGGACATCAGACAAATAGGGTGGCGGCTAAGAATATCAGCAGGGATATTCTGTCTCCCTTCAATATAGAGAACTCTATAATTAAATTGTTGGAGATACAAGCTCCACCTAACAAGTCTCTCATTACTGAGGTAGCTCTTGTTTAAAAACTCCAAGCTTCTATGGTCGGTCAACACAATCACCTCTGAACCTAATAAAAATTGACGTAATTTCTGAAAAGCCCAGACAACAGCTAGGGTCTCCTTTTCAGTAATAGTGTAATTCAACTCAGCACCTCTTAAATGTCGGCTTAAGAAGTACAACACATGAGGTACCTGATCCTCATCGAGCTGATATAACACTACTCCCAGACCATAGTAACTACTATCTGTCTGCACATAGAATGTTTTATTAAAGTCAGGATACATTAAAATCACGTGTTTTAAAAATTTATTTTTAATTATACTAAATTCATTATCATGTTCAGCAGTCCACTTCCATTTTTCAGTTTTCTTTAATAACCGAGACAAATTTATAGTATCTTCAGCGAAATTTTTATAGAATCTATTATAATAGTTACATAATCCAAAAAATGACTTTAATTGCTTTACTGTTTTTGGAATGGGAAAACGTTGAATAGCTGCAATCTTTTCAGGATGGGGCTGGATTCCATGCTCATTTATTAAATGACCTAGAAAAGTAATTTCTTTAGCTGCTATTGAACATTTTTCCATATTAATTTTGACATTTTGTATTTGACATTCTGTAAAAAATAATTTTAAATGTTGGAGATGCTCATGTAAACTATCAGAAGCAATAACTATATCATCCACATACATGATGATTTTTTCTTTTAATTGTTTCGAAAAAATCATGTCTAAACATCTGATCAAGCCAGCACCACTATTAATGAGACCAAAAGGCATCCGTCTGAAAACATACGACTGGCCTTGAAATCGAAATGCTGTATATTGCTGATCATTCTCATGCAGTGGTATTTGCCAATAACTAGCTGTCAGATCAAATGTAGAGAAAATTGACCTCTTGTGAAATTTAGTTAAGAGCTCATGTACAGGTGGAGGAATGTCACGCTCTGGTATAGTTACATTATTTAGCATACGAGCATCTAAACATACTCTAATACTACCATCCTTCTTCTTTACAATAACCAATGGGTTTACGTAAGGAGAAGGGCATTTTTTAATTATATTCCACTCTAGCATTTTGTCAATTTGACTCTGTACCTCATCCTTATATTGGTAAGGAATTGGGTACATCTTTTGATGGAAAGGATCATTACTCTTCAATTTTATTCTATGGGTATATCCCTTTATTATACCAGGGATTTTAGAAAATATGTTTTTAAAATTATACATTAATTGATATAAATTTTCACCCAATTTAGAATTTATTGCATAAACATGTTCAATTTTGGCCTTTATGCTGGCATCAATTAATGTGTTCTGGATGCATAATAATTGACTAGAAAGGTTATGCATACCATATTCAAAACTAAGCCTTTCTTCTTTACAAATAAAAATTTTATTATAAAAATCAATTTGACATTTATTTAAAATCATGAAGTCAGCTCCTATTATGGCTTCATGTATTAACCCAGGCATAATAAGGAAAACATGCCCAAACTCTGTATTATTTATTTTGAAGGTAATCCAGACTTGTTTATTTGATAACTTTGTCCTCTTTCCATTTGCTAAAGTTACTTGGATCTGCTTTACTGGCAATGAAGGTATATCCCTTTCTACACTCACCAGATTTTGATATGTTGACTCTGATAATATGGAAGCTTGACTTCCAGAGTCAATTAATGCTTCAATTCTGATATTGTTTATGTATAAAATTACAATAGGACATTGATAAGTTATAGGTGGTTCGCCTATAGTAAAGGGCTCTAAATAATCAATATCAAGATCTAAAGTATTAAGCATCCACATCTGATCGTTCCCCATTTTGTTAGCACCGGGTCCTTGCAAAGAGGAACTGACATACAAAGACCTTTTTAGTTTAATTTCTTACTACTAGCTTTATTAGCTGGTCTTTTTAGAATTGTGGTCACACCACTAGTAGAAGGCTGGTTATTTTGATCATCATTTCTATCCCTAAATGTATCAAATTTAACAAATTTTCTTAAGTGTGGAGACATCCTATCTCTACCTCTGTATTCAAATCTCCTTTTATATCCTGCAGAAGATCTCACACCAGTATTGACATTAATATTTGCTAACGGATAATTATTTCTATCTTTGTTTATTTTAAATCTATTGTCCATAGATAATTCAGCTACTTCAAGAGCATCTAATACCTCTGATACTTCTTCTATTGAACCACGATCAGCAGCTATCAACAACTGTTCAACATTTTTAGGCAAGTTATGCCTTACTATTCTTACAATCTGTCCTTCTGATAATGGACAAGCAGTCAATGTTTTCAACCGAACAGCTTGATTTCTAAAAAAGCTTGTATAACTGCCTTTGCTGATATGGTATTTTTCTTGGGTAATTTGGTATCTAATGCAATCTTGTTTATCAGAGTTCCAAAAACTTCCAACAATAAAACATTTAAAGTCGCCGTAAGTTATTGGTTTCTCAAACAGTGATTGCCACCAATCTTTGGCAACTCCATACAAATGATTGCTACAAACTGCCACTTTTTCTTTCTCTGACAATGAACATATGGAAAATAATTCGTCTAAATTATTTAAAAATTCTGAGGGATTTTCCATATACTCTCCTTTAAATGGTTTGACTTTCATAAAACGTAAAGCCATTGAATTATTTGCATTTCCCTCACAATTAACCCCTTCTCTAATCGGTCTACGATCAATTTCTTTCACAACAGTATTTTCTGACTGATTACTATTATCATTTTTCCTTACCGATTCTACTTTTTTTATTCGTGATGAATTAACATAATCCTCATATACCTTATCACTTACTTTCCCTTTTAATACTTCTGTCTTTGTATTATTTACATTTTTCATCTCTATCTGGTCATACATCTGTTGAAATTTTCCCTCTAAATCCATTTGTTCAAGAACTTGCTTAACATACCCTTTCTGTTCCTTCCTAAATTCATCCAAATTTTTATCTAAGATTTCCTTATACTTATCATTATTTTGCTCTAACATACCCGCATGCTCTTTTATATCATTTTGCATACGTTTTAAATTCTCTCCTACCTTTGATCGATATTTATGTTCATCGATTCTCTTAATATCTAAATCCTTAAATTTTTCTATTAGTTCCTTCTCTATTTCATCCTTTATATCTCCTTTAGTCTGAACTATTGCACTCCTAACACTTTTAATATCTTCACTAACATTATTAACATGGTCTTTAACCTCACAAATCTCACTATCAACTTTCAATTTATAGCTATCAATTTTTAAAGCTAAATCATTGTTATTTATTCTACATTGATCAATAGATTCTGCTATTTGATCTTTCAAACTTTTAATCGTGCTCTCTGAAAATTCACAAAATCTTCTTTCCAACAATTCCTGATTTTTATCATCAATTTTTATTACTTCTAACTTTAAAGATTCAACTACTTCTTCATTTTTACTAAACTTTATATCCAGATTATTAATTTTATCTTCTACTTCTTTTTTAAAATTCTTTACAATTTCAGAATTATTATCAATCTTTTTATTTATATTGTCTATACAAGATCTGATTTCTTCTCTATCCTTACTTAAGTCTTCTTTAACTTCTTTAATATTTTCCTCAAGAGATTCTACTTTTATATTATTCTTATTTATATACTCTCTAAGAGTATCAAACTTCATATTCATATCTTCTTTAAAAGACTCAAATCTTATACTATTTTTATGACTCTCCTCTTTCATTTCCTCTTTAATAGCATCAAACCTAATACTATTTTTATGACTCTCCTCTTTCATTTCTGCTTTAATATAATTACTCTCCTCTTTCATTTCTTCTTTAATAGCATCAAACCTAATACTATTTTTATGACTTTCCTCTTTCATTTCTTCTTTAATAGCATCAAACCTAATACTATTTTTATGACTCTCCTCTTTCATTTCTTTCTTAATAGAATTATTCACTGAATCAATAATACCTTGACTCATTAATTCAAAATGCTTCATAAAATCAAACATTGAGAAGTTCTCTATATCTTTCTCAGTTTTTATTACTTCTTTCTCTACTGTTTTAAAAATTATCTCTTCCTCCTCCTCTATTTCACTATCCATATTTTGCGTATTTTCTAATATTGTCTCACAATCTACTAATTTCTCCACTTCTTTTCTCTCCTCACAACTATTATCCTCAACAATAAAATTAGACATCTCAACCTCTAAATCTTTATCCCAGTTATTCATTTCTATATTTTTTTAAAATTCAATTCTATTAGTATGCAGTACTTATTATCAATATTTCAAAATAATAATTCCCTATCAACCTTTCCATCTCCACTCAATTCACTTCTACAATCAATCACAAAACATCATCTTTGAAAACTCTACACTATTTATTATAAACTAATTATATAACTACGAATAACAAAATTGTGTCATGTCATTATCTTCACACCTATGATCCACAGACAATTTGCACATAATATATTATATTAAATATACATTTAAAATATCTTAAGAATTGACATGGTCATATTACAAAATAATTATTTGCCACATTTTCATAATTTACATATTTATTTGCTTATTAATATAAAATTAACCTAGTATTTAATTTTTAAATAATCATATTATAGATACCATATGAAAATATAATAACTTTACTAATAAGATTTTTATTTTAATTTTATAATTTACATCTAATCAATTATAACTACTATTATAGAAATACTAAACTATTTATATTTAATAAATATACTAATCATTAATTCCTAAATTATACATTTTAACCCATACACTATTTTTACTAACAAATCTATACCTATCACTCTATTCCCCTAACATATACCAACCCTAAAATTGTGTATCCTAATCCTTAACTAATTATCTAAGCCTACAACGTTTGGGCGCCAAAATCCTAACTACCGTTTGTACCCTCACTTCTCGATATATGATATAACTTAAAATATGACTAGCTCAATTAAATCGTTATGCTTAGCTAAAATATGTATAACTATCTTTAATATATTTTTATAATACTATATCTTATCAAATTTATTATAACTTATCAAAAATTAATATAGTTCAATATCATCTACTAATTAAATAAGTATTTACTAAAATCATGAGACTGTGAAGTGAAGTTACAATTGGTAATTGAATTTACATTGAGCCAATGTCTTCCCAAGACATTATCTCAATGGCATAAGAATACTAATTACATCTTTATTATTTCATTACTACATCTACAGCACTCTTATGTCTTTTATAAATTAACTACCTTTCATAATAATAGATAAATAAATCTCAATCTTTTGTTAAGGAAATATAATTAAATAATCTCAGGTTCTTCTAATTATCTTAAAGTAATAATAATTCGTGCAGATAGGAATGATAAGGGATTTAATATCAAACCTAAATACACCTAACTTACTCCAATAACACTAACTAACAAGAATAATCTTTAGTGTATAACTTAATCTTATCTATTTTTATTATACTATTAATCATTAAGAAAATAAGTAAATCATATACATGTTTTTCATTTCCATATAGCATCTTAATTTTAAAATATACTAAATTCTTATAATTTAACAATCTGTGGCAATAAATAATATTATACTCTTATATTGTGCATTATAATTACTTTCTGACCATCATAATATTATATGTTAATGTCAATCAATTTCTATAAATTATATTAAGAAAATATTGTGTTTCTTTCTAAAATAATAATAATAATAAATTCATATTGTGCAAATATTATGTTTATTCAAATTATCTGTTGTCAAATGCTGTGGTGTAAAATAATGAATTCGACACATTTTAAAAACAACTTAACAAATTTATTTACATCAACTTTAACCAATAACTTATTTACACTATTTACATTAAAAGTGGAAACCAAAGAAAATAAAAAAATAAGGAAAAATAATAATACAAGTTTTTTTTACACTGTTACTATTTCCATAATCATAAATAAATAATTTATACATTCTTTAAATGTTTTATCAACAACATTTAATTAAGTTGATGAACTTAAATTTTAATAGATATCATTTTGTCATCAATTAATACAAGAAAATTTTATGTAAAATATCCTAAAATGTAGCACATGTAAATAAACAAACGTTAACAATTAAAATGCTACTTCACCTAAGTATTTCTGCTATTTATATTATAATGTACTAATATGTATTACATTTACTATTAGCATTACTCCAATGTCAAATAATGTATAAACTGATATAACTTTGTAATATAATAATAATTATTGATTATAATTATTTATTTCATTCTAATGTAATTTCATACTACATGTCTTACCAAAATATGCAATACGTATATGTTCTTTTAAAATAATCTTTAAAATTATTCAACAATTACCGATTTTATAAGGTATTATATTAAATAAAATTCTATGATTCTTTTCTATTTAAACTATTACTCTTCTTAACTTGTTATTCCTATTCCTTCCTAATAAACTTCTATCTACAAATATCATTTTAACCTTATTCAACTTCAGAAAAACAGATGACCAATTTTAAAAAAAATAATAATTATCCAAACTCTCTTATACCTCATCATCTATATCCGATAAACCTTCAATCAAAATATAAACTTCTATGTAAAATTAACTTAACTTATCTAATAAAATAAAATAAAATATAGATTTTTATATCTCTTACTAACTTGAAAAGAAAAATAATAACTTATACTAATATAATAAATCTCATTCCTAATATTGTAACAGAAACATTAAAATTTATCCACGAAAGAATCATATAATTGTTTCTAGATTTCTCATATTACGTTGTATTAAATTTACATCATAAATTCAAAGTATGCATATTAAAATAAAACTGTTATTACTAATCTTATGCGTGTATATTATTTAAATATTTATACATTCATTCAACAATCAAATAATATTTGGTTGATCTAAAGAAAACATATCAAAATACATCAAATTATTATTATTATATAATTTTTACCATAAATGATACTCTAATGTACAGTCCGCCATACGATGTCCTCCAGGATTATAGTTTTACAAAATAATTTCACATTTACACTCAACAATTATTCTTTAAAATATTACGTGTCGTATAATTATAAAAAATAAACTTTATGCAATGAAATGTTATATTAATATTTAGTTATTTTTTAAAAAATGTAAATGTACCTTTCCTATCTTTAACAAATCAATAATTAATTAAATATTTATGTTAGTTAATAAATAAAAAACATATTACATAAAATCCAACGGTGTCTTCTTTCACCCATAATTGTTCTTTTTCCTAGGCACAAACTTTCACCAAACATTACTTCCTTTTCCGGTACATCACGTGTTTTAAAAGTTTTTATGAAAAAAATGAAAACGTTCTTTTTTTAAAAAAAAATAAAATAAAAGTCAGTTCCACCATAAACAAAATAAAATTAAAATAGTTTATAGGATCCGGATTCATTTCTTTAAAGAAAAATTATTTAAAAGTTATTATTTTTAGAATTAGTCAATAGTTTATAAATTCTTATTTAATTATTCTAAATTGACTTGGATATCCACGTATATTTTATTTGCGCATTCCTTAACAAATATCTAGGTAAGATTAATTTTTTTAATTCTTCTGTACGACCAGCGTTCAGACTTTAATAATATAATAATTTTACTTATAGGTATTTCTTGGCCAATTAAACTTCCAATTTATTTGCCTTTTAAAACTATCAAAATTTAGTCTTTTAAACCACAAAGACTTTACAAGGCAAGTATTTATACAATTATTGTTAATTACCATATCTTTACTAAGATATATACTTAAATTTATAATTTACAAATACTTTCTTCATAAAGAAGTATTTCTCTTTCTTTAAAATATTTGTCTTTATAAAAATTAATTACAATTAACTTTTAAATTTATATAATGTCCTACATATTACTTTTATCCATCTAGTAATTCTCCTAGTTAATCCAGCGTTTGTTATATTTTTAGTATAAAGTCTCCAATACATTTTATCCTTATACGATGTCTTCATGACTATTTGATAGTAAATTGAGCTTCGATAGAGACGATCAATAGGAAACTATAATTAAATTAGCACTGCATATTTGACGGTAAAACTTTTTATAAATTATTTAAAACCACTCTCTTATAATTTTTAAAATGACTACGAGAGCGTCTATAATTTTACTTAGCTATCTCTAATAGCACACTTTACTTTAAAAATTACAATCATAATCCCCTCCGAACAATTGAACCTTGGTTTTATACCGGAATCAACTCCCCACTTGATTGGTAAATTAAACAATCAACTTGCTAGCTTATTTACATATTTTACCAACAATACAGAATTAAAAATAAATAATGACTTATTTAATATTTATTATTTATTACATTATTAAATTCTTAAATTAATCTTTATCATTTATTTAAATCCATTAAACATTTTTTTAAAATATACTTTCTTACTTTATTTCACTTTTAACTTTTATAAGATTATTTTTATAAACAAACTAAGTCTATTTTTATTCGTTATGTTTTTTTAAGCAGTATTTTTAAAATCAGATTTAATGTTTCACATTAATTATCTTTATTTTTATCTCGTGATAGCCAATATAATACTTATAATTTTTATAACAGAATTTTAAAATAGTTTTGGCAACTTTACTAAAAAAACTCACAAGCATGTGTGTATGTGTCTAACTAACATCTGTTTTACAACACAGATACAAACGCTTGTAATAATCTAAAAATAAACTAACAATTTCATTTTTTTAAAAATAAATATTTTTAAAATAAACAATATATTATAACAACTTTTAAAATAATAATTCGATATTATTAAAATCAAATATTAATCTTCTATTATGTACTACTAATAATTAAAATATTTATATACACCTATTAAATATTAAT
>JAQFVV010000129.1:2286313-2296313 GCA_028023455.1 Epiperipatus broadwayi | reverse complement strand
ATGATTATTTTTTTAACTTTGTAATTTTGTTTTGTAAAATTTGTATCTAATTTATTTTAATACATTCTAAAACAATAATTTTCTTTTTTTTTCTCTATATTTTTTTGAGTTTTTTTTTAAATTCAGAACCAGCTCTAGAAAATAATTTTATAGATAATTCAACAATTGAAAGTTAATAAAATATTTTATGAAGTGACATGGAAAAAATTGTAATACTAGAGGGACTTGAGGTAATTTAATAATAGTCATAGTAAATGTCTTTGACAGTTTGTATCTTATAAAAAAAAAATCATCAATTTGTATCTTTTAAAAATATCAACAATATTTGTGAGTACATAAAAAATCCTTTTAAAACACACCAATTCATAAGTACATTCTAAAATGACCAGGACTTTGAACCATTATTTTTTTCCATCCCAGTTTTCATTCTGATAAAAATAAAGTTTTTTTCCTGGTTTCCAGTTCAAAGCTCTGAAAAAAACATAGTCACCCTGAGATACCCTTTCACCAAAAATCACTCCCAATGTCTAAAAGTTTGGCTACCCTGCTATATAAAACAATCTATTTTATGAAGCCTGAACTTGATTCACAATGGTCAACTATGATAATTTAAAAATAATTTATAGATTGAGATAGACTACTATGTATCTTAACATATTAGTTGTCTAGACACACTTTATTGACCTTATTATATATTGTTTTTTTCAGTTTGGGTACATCAGTTGATTCAACAAGGTGAAGACTTTGGGCATTATAACATCCATGTATTTCCAATGCATTTTCTACAACAAAGACATTTGTGACCACTTTTGTTTTGTACATAAACCTTGGGAAATTTTTTATTGATACCATGAGAGATTGATGACTTGTGATTTTCTCACAAAAATGAGTTCCCTATATTATTTTGCCATGGTCTCTTTCCTCCTCTTTTTATCCAATTTTTCTATATGCTCTATTTGAGCATGGACCTTCTTCTTGTTCCTTCTTCCTCAATTTCCTCCCAGAATAATAGTAGAGGGGTTTTGAATAATATAGGATAATCCTTGCTGAAATGTACTCTTATGGGTGGAAATCCTATGAATTCATTTTGAATTCAATTAATATAATTGATTTATTTTGTTTGATTTACCCATTCCCTATGAATAATACTTACACACAGCTAGAACAAATAGTTAACTCTCTCATGACTTTCTCATATAGGTCACATTGAAGATTATATATAAATGTTAATATATTCTCAATACCTTGCTGCCATGTTCACTGTTTCCAGTGGCACTATTTAAAAGAATGATGTGATAGTGAGAATAGCTCACAGCTTTCTTATATTGGGGGTTTGTTTCTCTTTCTTGACCAAAATATTGTTACAAGCATCAGATATTTATGACTAGAAATTGATACTGTCTGTAATATACTAATAACCCATAAAAATCAATGGCTAACAACTCATCTAGATTTTGTGCTAAGATAGGGTATATGACACCAGGAAACTATTTATTTAACTATTTTCTCTGAGAGCAAATCTGATATGTTTTAAACCCAGATAATATATCAGAGTACATATTTGGCAAAGAGAATACTCTTTGAAGGATGTATTCTACTTTATGTGGAGCAAAATGTCCATAGAGGCAATGAGTATATTTTATCAGCTTATTTTTTAGTTCTTTTGGCAAGAGAGCTTTCCATGGACTTTCAAACAGAGGATACATTATAAGAGAGTACTTCATTTGTTAAGCTATATTCTTATTCTTTATAGGTGTTCAAAGTACAGATGTTGAAGGGACAACTGATGCTTAATGAGTGCTATAATATTTTCTTATTCAGAGTTCATCATTTAAAGCTCACAGAGTCATTGTAATATATCCCTACTGATTCATTCATAGTCAGTGTTTTTGCTATAATGAATAGATTGTCCACACCAGGATGTTGGTGAGGTATCTCCACAAGATTGCAACTCAGAATATCAGCTACTATATTGCCTGTTCCTTTATAATAAATGACCTTATAAGTTATTTTTTTTAAAAAGGCTTCATCAGATGAAACTATCATTCATCAAATGATTACAGTTGAGAAATTCCAAGCTCTTTTGGTCTGTAACAAGAATAACATCTAACTTCATTAAAAATTGCTTGAACTTTCCAAAGATCCACATAATAAGCTGTGCTTCCTTTTCATAGTAGTGTAATGCTTTTCACCTTTATTCAAAGTTCATCTGCAAAAGTTCATTATTTTATGGTAATAATCTTGGTAAACAAGGAACAAAACAACCCCCAGACAAAAAAACACTGTTATTAGTATGAAGAAAAAAGTTTTAGTGAAAGCAGGAAAAGTGAGAATAACTTGTCAGAAACTTGTTTTTAATATGATTAAAATTCTCAACTTGTTTAGATGCCCAGAGACATTGTTGGTTTTTGTGTAGAAGCTAAACCAAGGATAAGCAGTCACTTGCAAGTTTTGGTAAAATCTATGATAGAAATTTCAAAATCCCAGGAATAATCTCAGCTGATGCTTATTGGCAGATTAAGGGGAATTTCAGGTAGCTTCAATCTTATCTGAATGAGTTTTGATACTCTCTTTGCCTATCAAAAATCCTACAAATGACACTTCCTCCATATCCAAGTAGGTTTTCTGCAGATTAATTGTGATATTTTTATTACAATATTCTTTTAGGAATAGCTGTAGATTTTCCAGATGCTCATCCACATTTTTAGAGACAACAAGCACATCATCAATATCTAAACAAATGATGCTTTTTATTATATCTGACAGCACTCTGTCTAAACAATTCAAGAGACCTAAACTATTATTTATAAACCCAAAGAGCATGTATTTAAAGATATGTGTTTTCTTTATGACAGAATGCTGTATAGAGAGGTATCTGCTAGTATCTAGGTGTTAGGTTCATTGTGGTGAAGATTATATAAGTTTTGAAATAGTAAGAAAGATATCTCTTTCAGGGATGGTGATTGCATTTAACCTTTGGAAATCTAGTCATTTCTGAACAGATCCAGATTTCTTTTTAACTACCATCAGAGGATTATTGTAGGGGGCTGAAAACTTCTAAATGATATCCCATTCAACCATTTCCTGAATTTATGTCTACTTCAACCTTATAATGGAATGAGATGGGATATGATCTATTCTGAAAGTTATTTTTTTTTCTCACATTTAATCCTATGCACATACCCTTCAATAACTTTTGCCCTATTAGAAAATAATATTAAAAATTAAAAAAAAAACAATTGTTCTTCTAATCCATTTAAAATAGACTTTTTGATCTTTTGCTGCATATTTGCTATGCCAACAATTTGTTGTATACATTGACAATGAGTTGGGTTTTTATTGTATCTATATCATATGACTGTGGCAAGGAGTCTCAGTGAGCCTATTCTCTTTACTCTGTTAGGAAATTTCTTTTGGATATTGTCATAACCTGTGGCTTTTAATAACTCTACTATTTTTTTGATTGAGCTCTTGTTGTTCAACATGATTTGTTGAACCACAAGGGCTAATTATACTGTGGTTCTGATGATTTGATCTTCATATAATGGAAAGGATGTCAAAGATCTCAGTTTAGAAACATGCCTATAAAACTGATTGTGTTTCCCATACTAGTGTGAGATATTTTTTCTGTGATCCTCTGTGCAATATTCCATTCTACCTTTTTTTTTGCTTCAGAAACTTCACAGAATTGCACCTCAATAACCTCCAACAGTCTGAGGCTTCATCCCCAATATATGCCACTAATCTTTGATTGCTTTGTGGAGGTGATTACTGACATCTGCAATCTTTTTATCATTTTTTTAGAATTAGAACTGAAAAAGTTATTTTAACCTTTCCAAATGTATTAGAGGTTTTTTTTCCAACACCTGCCTTGAAGGCTTTGATTTGATGCTATTGACAATTAGTTAAATGACTGGCTTGCCCATCATTCTTTCTATCACTTCTACTTATTATTTTATCTTCTAAAAATTGTTTTTATCTTTACTGTTTTCAAGCTTAATTTTTTTCTTTCATCAATCTTGGAGAAACAATGTTTATTTTTTATCACTTCAATTATTTTTTTCCAATTTCTTTTATTTCAGTACACACTTGTATTATTCCTCTTTTATGACCCTATGTTCCCTTGTACCAATGTACATATACTAAAATTCTTACTTGTCTTTTTTATTTGGATTTCTGCTCATCAGAACATCCTCTTTTTAATTTGCATTTTACATTATATAGCTTTCTGATATATTCTTTTCTCTTCAATCTTTATTTGATGAATTTCTTTTTTCATATTATCTACTTTTACATATTTTTATACTTTTGGACTTTATATTTTTTCTAACATTGCTGATGTTTTCTCTCATTTCATTTACTTCTACTTGAATATTTTAAATATTTTTTGTTTATTTTTTGTTGAATATCTTTCAATTTTTCTATGAAGTTTTGCTTGATTTTCCTATTCAGCTTTGATTTTGATCTCATTTTTGATCTATCTTCTTTTTGTTGCATGATAATTTTTTTTTCAGTTCTTGCTGATTTTGTTCAAAAGCATTTCCATATCGAAGTACTTGACTATTTTTTCAAGTATCTGTGGATATTTAAATGTAACATGCTGTCTTTTTCCTATTACTCCCCTTCAGGTATTAGATTCATCCTGTATTGTTCTCTGATACCAAGTTGGCAAATAAACAAATCTTTTTTCAATATTATGTAAACTTCTCTATCTTTAACAATGCCATACTTTTTTACTTCTACTTTATTTTATATATGTTTATGTCAAATATTGTTCTATTATTAATTTTTTTTTATGTTTTCACATGTAATGTCAAACTTTACTTCATAGCAGAGACTACACTTCCATAAAGGTTATCTCTTTTTTACTATCCCATTATTTTTGTTGTCATTTCTGGTCATTATCTTGTGCCAACCATTTTTAAGTAAATATACTTATAATACATTCTACCAAGTAGTTTCCTATATCTCAGAATATAATTTGTATTTGAGCTTAAATTATGTAGCTTTTTTGTATATAGAGTACCAGAACTCAATTATCATTGTCATATAGTTGGTTGTACCAAAAAATTAAATAAATATTTCAGGGTTTGAATTTTCATGTTTCACATTAAGAAACCAAAAACAATAAATAAATTATTAACAAAAGCTTATAGGTCATTGAGGGCAGATTTTTAGAATATGAACTTGACAAAAAACAGAAACTAGTAGCACAGCACTACTACTGGCCTAACAGTAAACAAAACAAAGTTTAATTACAGTACAATACAATAGAGTTAAACTACAAATGCATTTAAATTGTAATTGTATTTTTCATATGTTAGTTGATAGTGCATTTTATATCTATATGTGGAAGTTTTATATATTAATATTCACAAAAATTTTACATAATAATGCTGTGTCTTCTCTGAAGACTACTAAGTACACATATATTTAATTTTTCATAAAAACAGCAATAACAAAACAGCTTATATAAACTATAAATGTTGACACCCAGCAGGCTATTATAAAATTAGATCTATACACCGTGCATCTGATCTCACACCACTTTAAAAGCAAAATAATAAATAGACAAAATCTACCATTGTACAAAGCAAAATATAATTCATGGAAAAAATATCTATACTTGAAGCAAATCATTATCATTTCTGAGTACCTCAAGTGGGAACAATATATATCATGGGGCTGCAAGTAAACATACATAAAATTTAATTATGGCAGATAAAATATCTAACATTTATATGAAAACACACACAAACATATATATCAATCTTTAATTTCAGATGCATGCGAAGCAAAGAAAAGGAATATAGGAAACTGCCTACAAATTTAAGCACAATAAAATCAACTTATTAAATAATACATATAGCTACACACATCACATTTATTACACGAACACATCTTGATTTACATTAATGGTTTTGAATGAGACACTAAATTTTAAATAAACCAAATTTTCCTATTTAAAATAATCAAATCTTTTACATATTCTCTTTTTTAAAAAACTTTTTTTAGAAGAAAGACTAATCTAAAATTAAAAGTTGATTATTAAATTACAGAATTGATTTTTTAAAAAATTATTTAAGAGAGAAAGAGGGGGGGAAAGAAATCATGTTAAGAAACAAAACTGACTTTTTTTTTATATCTCAACTATTTTAAAAATATACAAACTATTATAAATAAAAATATTTAAAATATTCAAAACTCACTGTGTTATGAAATATACTGAAAAAATTAAGTTTTATAATGTCTAAGTTCTAAAATAAGTTAATATAAAAGATAAATATATAATACATAAAATTATCTAAAGTAAATTATAGATATAACTGGTTTGTTAGTAACAAATAATTAAAAGTTTATCAAACAATTCAATCAATAAATAACTAACCTTTAAGATCCAAGATACAGTTGAGTTAGATATTATTTTTTTATAAGATTAGAATTATATTTATATAAGTAAAAGAGAGCTCTTTGATGGTTTAAATAGCAAGGTTTTTTCATTCACAGGTTTCAAACTTTATTCATAATTGGGTGATGTTTTCAGGTGTAATTGATATTGTAACATCAAACACCTTAACATATTGAGAATTCCCCCCACCAAAACACCACACCCCCGAGTAGACCCCCTAATATGATTCGAAATTTTAGGGTTCCAAACCAAATTTACAAACAACCCTCTTCCTAAAAACATTTTTTCCCCCGGTCCTGGAGAGGACGAGATCATGGGTTTGTTTTTGCACAATCAAAAAATATAATTAATATTTATAAATAAGAAGAATTTATAAGGGCTAAAAAATAAAAAAAAACTACAACATTTAAATAAAAAAAAAAAATAACACCATATATATATATATATATATATATATATATATATATATATATGGAGCATATATATATATGAAGGATATTATTTTAAAAATTTATATTGTGTAATTTTAAAGAATAAAATATTATATATATATATATATTCTTTTCTGTTGAGAAGTACATATATCTTTAATTGCATAGATGATAATAGTTAGTGCAACAAATTCAGCAAGCAGAGTTAGATATAATAATGGTTATGGGATTCATGCTTGAATGCAGTTCATTTATGGTGGTTAGCCATGCATAACAATTCTTTAAGCTTCTGGTAGAGGTTTAGTATTTTTTATGTTAAGAAGCAAAAGCAAAGACCAAATGAACACAATTAATTTTTTTGGGTTGACCTTTTTATATTATTACTAGCTTTGCAAAATGCATTTTTTCATTACCCCTTCTATATTCTGACAGATTTATTTGTTCTCACTAGATTTAAGCTTTCAACTTTCATTTTAATATTAAACCATTATTATTTATCAGAATATTATAAATTTGACCTCATTTGATAGATATTTTTGTTTAGAAATTAAATAAAATTTATAAAATCACATTTCATTTTAGGAATTACTTTAAAAATTATATGTTAGTCAAAACAAAATGCTGTCACATTATCAAATTTCCAATGGAGCAGAGTCAATTTGCAAAATGAATGAAATCTTCTTTGTTTGATGTTTGTTTTAAAAATCTAAAGTCTATAAATTTATGATTTAAAAGTTTACAATTTTTTGTAATTTTTATATATCATTAAATATAATAACAATTAGGTAAATTATCTCATTTCTAGACTGCTGTGTTTCCCATGACTATAATATATATAGTAACAGTATTCAGAAGAATATATTCCTTTATATTTAAAAATAAAACATTTCTGTAAAAAAGAAATATCCAACAACATTTATTTTCAATTTCTAATAACTATTACACAATTACAATACAAATAAAATCATAAACTTTTCAAAAAATCAAGTTTTTAGATCATCATAACATAGTGTTATTAATCATAATATTTTCTCAATCTCTCAAAGTTTGAGAACATAAAATATATAATGGCTACTCATCATCCTGGAGCTTGAGAGGCATTGAAAAACCACCTATTTGATTTTCTTGCCATCTTTTGAATTTTTTTATTTAAAATATTAAAAAATAAATATACATGAATTTTAAAGCTGTAAAAAAAAGTTTCACATAATTTTCAGGAAAGGTCAAAAGGCACAAATTTTACTTTTAGAAATCTCAGATGAAGTTTAACTGTCTCACAATATGACTCGGTGAATTAATGAGCTCACATGTTTACAAAATTCTTTAATTAAACAAGCTAGTAATTAATTTAATTATTCATGTTTACAAATTCTTTAATTAAACAAGGCCACATGTTTATAAATTTCTTTCATTAAACAAGTTCACATGTTAATGGATGACATTTAGCTATTTTATTAGCTAAAATAATATTAATTGAAATTTACAATAGTTTCAAAACACTTTCAAAATCTAAACAAAGCTTAAAAGCAATTGATTTTCCTAGAATTTAAATTAATAATAATATAAAATAATTGAGCAAAAGTTTTATAGCTTAATATTTAATTAAGCTTTCTTCCTATAACATAATTCTTACAATAGATTTATGTGAAATATATTTAATTAAAATAAATCAGTTTCTTTATCTTTTAAAATTAAAGTAAAATTGACTCATTTTTAAATTTGATTTTAAACACAGTCCTTTATTGATGTGTGTGTGCCTATGTAAAACACAATTCAATTTATGAAATCTGAATTTGATTCACAATTGCCAAATATGATATTTTAAATATAAATTATAAATTTAGGATAGGCCACTATCTATCTCAATATATATATATATATATATATATATATATATATATATATATATATATTGGGTACAAACTGTGTATTATTTTGCATTACAATCCAATATTTCAATGGACTAGCAACCACCATTATCAAGGTTAACTTTTGAAAGAAAAATCGTTCTATCTCAAACAATAACATGATTCAGTGTAAGATGAGAAGTGAGATTCAACTCGAAGTAGTTCAGCATTCATTAATATGAGTCTTATCCAAATGTTTATTTCCCTCAGTTTTTTCACCTATTAATTTCAAGTTAATATTAGATAAAATGAGAGCTTTTCACATAGCTGGAATACATTGTGCTTTGTCAGCCCTATTTAAACCAGTAGGCCTCTTTAATATTTCAATTGACTCTCTCATGGTTCTTAAATCTCACACTGAGCCATGTTAATGTTTGAGATCGAATGATTGTTTTTGCAAAAGTTAACCTTGATAATGGCAGTTGCTACTCAATTGAAATATCGGATTGTAATGCAAAATAATACAGTTTGTACACAAAAATATTTTTTTATCTACATCATATAAGTGTGAAAACATTAAATATATATATATATTGTAATAAAATTTTCAGCATCTTTTAATTTAATTATTGCTTACATAAGTTTTAAAGGTGATGTATATTTCTTCATTGTCAACTATTTTTGTAAAAGTTAGGAAAAAAACTTCATCTAGATCTGGAAGCCAAAGATCCATCAATACATTATTAGAGTTATTTTAATCCATAAAATCAATAGTCTTATCAAATATTATGACAATTTATCTTTGTCATATGACCAAATTACAAATATAGCTAAATAATCAATTAATTCATAATTTCAAACACAATGGAAATAACAACTAATAAAAGTATAGCTATCAGCAGATATGACCAATATAACTAAGAAAAAAAAAGAAAAGAGAAAATACCCCTTTGGTTTTCAGATTATGTTGACATAAAATAGAGATTCTCCAAGATCAGACTACATATATTTCTATTAAATGATGCTTATTATCCCTGCACTTGATTATTAATTATAAATCCATTTATTTTCTTAATAATTAAAATCAAATACACTTTATAGTATAAATGTTAACACATACTGCTTAGTAGACTTGTAAAATACTTAATATTATATTACACAAAGTAATACAAATTGCCTTATTTATGCTTAGGTGTAAATGATGATAATCCTAAACCTTCCCTAGTTAGTAATTTACTCTTGATACATTTTATCAATGAATAATACTAACCAATATCATGAAAAAAATACAATTTGGATATAAATTAAATGGT